>CM038710.1:36739571-36762071 GCA_021613375.1 Megaleporinus macrocephalus | reverse complement strand
TAGTGTAACTAAAACGTTTGACTGGTAGTGTACTAAAACGTTTGACTGGTAGTGTACTAAAACGTTTGACTGGTAGTGTATCTAAAACGTTTGACTGGTAGTGTAACTAAAACGTTTGACTGGTAGTGTAACTAAAACGTTTGACTGGTAGTGTACTAAAACGTTTGACTGGTAGTGTACTAAAACGTTTGGCTGGTAGTGTATCTAAAACGTTTGGCTGGTAGTGTATCTAAAAGGTTTGGCTGGTAGTGTATCTAAAACGTTTGAGGTTACTTAACAGTTTGCTGTGCAGTGGTGAGACATGCAGTTTGTACATTGTGGATTTGTGGGTTACCCGATAGCTGCGTCAGCCTCATAGCTGTAGTACAAAAATTTGAGGTACAAACTTTACATCTAGCTCACTTGTTGTTTGTGAAATCCAGCGACTGTTAGCACAAAAGCAAACTGCCAGTGCAAAGCATTATTCTCAGGTGATCATTATGTAATATTCACAACAGGCCTAATAGTGAAGTCCATTTGGGACGCACAGGATCCACTGAATGAAAGTGTCTGAACCTCAGAACTGTGAAATTGCTCCTGGATCAGCGCAACAGTGGAGCGCTCCACTCACTTCCACTCAGCCGAATGTCTTGCGTAATACTGTCCGACAGAGCTATCCTGTATCTTTCTCAGTCAATGGCTAAATCAAAATATTGAGCTTTTTCTACTGCGTGAGCTTCGCAATACACTGCCACCAGGCGCGCCATTATCCATTCTTATACATCTGTCAGGATCAGCCTTGGCAAAAAGGATCATTTCACAAACACGCTGCTGGATAACAACAGAGGAGTTTATTGCATTATCCAAATCCTCCTCCACATAACTGCATTTCCCCACAGCAGGGCACAGCAGATGGAGCGCTTTAAAATATCAATGATCCACGACTGCAGGCCATCTCCGTCACTATCTATCACGCGGGCTCCTCCGCTTGTTAATTCACTACGCCGGCGGAGAACAGGAGCCAAATAAAGCGCGTGCTGGTGGAAGTAGCTTGTGTTGGAGGTACTGGGGTGGAGAAGGAGGCTCGTCGAGATGACTGGATAACTTCAGAATGAGCGTCCCACTGGGCTGCCAGCCTGAGCTCCTATCTCACACACCAGCCAATCTCACGGCTTCCTGAAATAGACTTTCTGCATTGCACCAGCAGCCCTTATCTGGCTCTAATGTTTATTGTATTTCCCCAGTGCTGGAAATGCTCAGGATGCATTTCCCTTTCTAATGATAATGGCTTCCTAGGTGCCGTCTTTATGAAACAGAGCCACAGAGTAGGCAAACACTGTAGCATTTTAGCTGAAGTATGGCTCTGATAGAACTGCCCATAAAGGACAGCTTCAGCTCTACAGCTCTACCGAGTGTAATAACTTTAGCTGTATCTAATAGACTGTGTCTCTGTTGTGGTATTCGCCGTCTACAGAGCTGCGTTTATAAGATCAGAGAAAGGGGGGCGAGCTGGAGGCGGGCAGTTGTGCTGCAGTGGCAAAAAAAAAAAAACGCTGATGCTCTATGTCTGCTATGTGAAAGGGTGCTATGAAATTAAAAAAAATTAGCAGCATTTAAACTAAGTGCTGTAACTGTCTAGGTGTTGACCCTATTATCAGAATTATGCTTCAGGCATCTGTGGCCAGGAGAGACAATGAGGAAAATGCTAGAATAATATTAAAAGCTTCAGCTATTCTAATCTAAAATAATATAAATTATATATAATATAAATAAATATATATATATGGCTGGTAGTGTATCTAAAACGTTTGGCTGGTAGTGTATCTAAAACGTTTGACTGGTAGTGTATCTAAAACGTTTAGCTGGTAGTGTATCTAAAACGTTTGTCTGGTAGTGTACTAAAACGTTTGACTGGTAGTGTATCTAAAACGTTTGGCTGGTAGTGTACTAAAACGTTTGGCTGGTAGTGTATCTAAAACGTTTGGCTGGTAGTGTACTAAAACGTTTGACTGGTAGTGTACTAAAACGTTTGACTGGTAGTGTATCTAAAACGTTTGACTGGTAGTGTATCTAAAACGTTCAGCTGGTAGTGTACTAAAACGTTTGGCTGGTAGTGTACTAAAACGTTTGGCTGGTAGTGTATCTAAAACGTTTGGCTGGTAGTGTACTAAAACGTTTGACTGGTAGTGTACTAAAACGTTTGTCTGGTAGTGTATCTAAAGCGTTTGGCTGGTAGTGTATCTAAAACGTTTGGCTGGTAGTGTAACTAAAACGTTTGACTGGTAGTGTACTAAAACGTTTGACTGGTAGTGTAACTAAAACGTTTGGCTGGTAGTGTACTAAAACGTTTGACTGGTAGTGTATCTAAAACGTTTGGCTGGTAGTGTATCTAAAACGTTTGGCTGGTAGTGTATCTAAAGCGTTTGGCTGGTACTGTATCTAAAACGTTTGGCTGGTACTGTATCTAAAACGTTTGGCTGGTAGTGTATCTAAAGCGTTTGGCTGGTAGTGTATCTAAAACGTTTGGCTGGTAGTGTTCTAAAACGTTTGGCTGGTACTGTATCTAAAACGTTTGACTGGTAGTGTACTAAAACGTTTGACTGGTAGTGTATCTAAAACGTTTGACTGGTAGTGTACTAAAACGTTTGACTGGTAGTGTATCTAAAACGTTTGACTGGTAGTGTACTAAAACGTTTGACTGGTAGTGTAACTAAAGCGTTTGACTGGTAGTGTACTAAAACGTTTGACTGGTAGTGTACTAAAACGTTTGACTGGTAGTGTATCTAAAACGTTTGACTGGTAGTGTACTAAAACGTTTGACTGGTAGTGTATCTAAAACGTTTGACTGGTAGTGTATCTAAAACGTTTGACTGGTAGTGTATCTAAAACGTTTAGCTGGTAGTGTATCTAAAACGTTTGACTGGTAGTGTATCTAAAATGTTTGGCTGGTAGTGTATCTAAAACGTTTGACTGGTAGTGATCTAAAACTTTTGGCTGGTAGTATACAAAAACGTTTGGCTGGTAGTGTACTATAACGTTTGGCTGGTAGTGTACTATAACGTTTGACAGGTAATATACTATAACTTTTGGCTGGTACTGTATCTAAAACGTTTGACTGGTAGTGTATCTAAAACGTTTGACTGGTAGTGTATCTAAAACGTTTGACTGGTAGTGTACTAAAACGTTTGACTGGTAGTGTACTAAAACGTTTGACTGGTAGTGTACTAAAACGTTTGACTGGTAGTGTACTAAAACGTTTGACTGGTAATGTAGCTAAAACGTTTGGCTGGTACTGTATCTAAAAAAGTAAGACGTTTTTAATGTCCCACTGCAGCACATAGAAAATCCGAAAACAAATATATAAAATAACTCTAATAAGATAATAAGAAGTATTTGACCTGCAGCCTGTTTGGTCAGATTCTAGAAAAGAGTGTAACAGCCGGCCTGCATCAAATTTCCAATCTGTCGTTGCCTCTAAGCAAGCTTTCCAGTTGGCGGCTATGACAGCAGATTGACTATACAAAATGGAATTACCCATTTCGGCAAACTAGATGGGCTGTGAAATGGTTTACAGACTGGCGGGAACAAAACAACATTCAGGTTAATGTGCTAAATACTGAAAAAGCTGAGCGGAAGTTGATATTTCGAGAGATTTATGACAGTGACGTAGTTCGTAATGCAAAAGGCATTTACTGCCAGCATTAAAGCACATTTATTACCATGCTGGCTTTACTCTTTTCTTTATTTCACAGACGTACTACAGAAAAGCAACAGAACAGCTGAGGTTCTACAATGTTATTCATAATATCTTAATAACGCACTCCTCCTTGTATTTTACTGATTAATGAACAGCAACTGGAGGACGGATTACTTTAGATAACAAATCAGCTCCAAACTCTTCAGATCTCCCTTCCAAGTTGTGTGCAGTGGGATCAGACAACAGAGCAATGAAAAGAACAAGCACTTAATTATTCTTTCAGAACCAAAGATTTGCTAAACTCAAAGATTTGCTGAATTCCTCTCTCTCGTTATTTCTGCCTACTGTTTGAGCCACTGTGAAACGTCTCTCAACAGCCTAAAAACATCAGAGCAGGCCACAGATCAGCCTATAATGACAGACCAGGTTCAATTTGAAGCTCTCTCTGTGAGGGAGAGATGTGTGGGAAGATGTTTTTGCGAAGTGGTCGCTGAACAAGAACCATCAAGCTCAACAAACAGTCCGATCCAACTGACAAGGCATCCAATCGTAGCCTGTTTGGTCTGAGTTTGAGGTAAAATGTACAGCGCTGGCTATATCTCTCTGCCACAGCACGCAGCAGGTGCTAATATGTTAATGCATTACTCATGTCTTGGAGATCATTTGCATAATTCCAATTCTCACCCAAAGACATTAGTCAAAGTTTTTAGAAATAGGGCTAATTACACTGCTGCTATGAGAACGGCCGCATAGAACCAATGAAAGTGACGTTAAACAATGCAGGCAATTAGCCGAGGGACAGAGGTAAATGAAACAGACTCACTGTCACACTCAGTCAGTTCTATGACAAGCCCATCTGTGGAGTGTTCAAGGGGGGGGTGAAATTAATATCACAATTTATTTAACCCTCTCCTCTTTTTGATGGCTTATTGAGCGTGAAGAGGGTAGTGGTCAGTAGTTCTGTTCCTCAGCAAAACAAAAAAAAAAAAGCACAGAGCAGCATTCTGGTGTAATCTAATAGCCTGTTCACCAAGGACCCATTCTGGGAGGGCCTCATTTTTCCTTAGGGTAGCTTTCCTTCCAAACTGAGGATCGTCAGCAATCTCCCTGTGCCACCTCTACACACGCAGCCTAAACAGTGCTGGACTGTAAGTTCATCCCTTTCCTGTTTTGACATGGATGACAATTGCCAACAGGCTCCTACCTCATTGGATTGTTAATGGATGTGTGTCCGGCTGTGGGCACAGTATCAATACAGCAGTGCATTGCACATAACGTGGTGCTCTGAACGTGTGAGTGAAACAGATACTGCATTCTAGTCTGAGAGTGTGACATTCTGCAGCTTCCCGAATGTGGAAAACATGTTCTAACAGTTGGGGCTCAGCTCCTTCTTTATTATTATTTGTGTGAAAAGCTTCATCTGTCCCTTCTGCTCATTCTGAAGAAACGGAGCCCACTGTGAAGCTCATTCGTTAGGTTATCGTCTGCTGTTGTTGCGTGTAGACCACTTGGGTTGTGTCATCATTTTGTAGTTAAGCCATTTTCTTATGTCCATATTTTTAAGCCTGGCTCCTCTCAAAATGTATTCTTCTTGCTGAGGGGGTTCTTCGCCACTGATGCTCTTGGCTCACTGATTTTTTTGCATTTTCTGTAAAGCTGCTTTGTGACAACCTAAGGAACTCCGAGTCTAAGAGGAATTTCTCTTTGAGAAGAATGAATACAGCTTTCAAAAACTGCTTCTGTCACATCCCATGGTAATCAAAAAATGTTCTAAACCTGATGTGTTTTGTCCAGTTGGAAGGCTGTCTGTCTCTTGTTTTGTCTATCTGTTTGTTTTGCTCTCTGTCTGTTTTTCTGTTTTGTCTACATTTCCCTGTCAGTGCCACGTGGCTGTGTTTATGTTGTGTCTCAAGCCCCTTGTCTCCGCCCTCCCCTATTTTGTGTTTGAGTTCCCTCTCGCTGCCAGGTGTTCGTAGTTTTCCTGTTGCCCTTGCTCCCTTTAAATACTCTCTACTCTGTTTTTGCACACTAGGGGTGTACGAAAATATCGAATATCAGTATTCTCAAAAACACAGTAGTGATACACAGATTCCTGCAGACAGTGAATAACTGTGTGTTGTATTTAAACCTCTGACCACTAGATGGCACTGCTGTAATCCATTTTCAGCTTCACTCCAACATTAACAAGCAGCACAAGGGCGCAATGCTATTGTAAGCTTTGACAAACCTGTTCATACACTGGTGTGTTATAATAGTAGGATTTGAAAAATCATAATATATTACTTTGCTTGCAGTATCGCAGTACATTGCGATAAATTGAATCATGACCGCTGTATCACGATATGTATTGTATCGCTAGGTTCTTGCCAATAGACAGCCCTGGTGCACACCAGGCCCTGTCATTTCTCTGCAGCTAGGCTTTGCTGCTCTCCATCAAGTCAACGCTGTCCACTGTAATCTGAAGCCCTGTTAACGTCCAAACAAGTTACGTCTGCTTCTCCAGTCAAGATCGTTGTCAGTCTACTTCCAGTTACATCAGCGCGTCTATCACCTCCCTTGTGAAGCTCTATCACCACAGCATTTTAGTCGAGGTGGACTCGGCCTGCACGCTCTGCGTTAGGTGCAGGACCTCAGTCTGGCCGGGAGAGGTTAGACTCATGTGAGCTGATTACTGACTTTTACCCTTTTATTAGGGTTTGTTTTGTTCTTGTTTTGGTATCATTGCTCAGACCGGACTTCACTCCTGGAAAACGCTACAGAGGGTCTACTCCATTCACTGCTTGGACAGGACTTCGTTCCTGGACTACTCCACGAATGAGGGGGTCCGCTCTATCATGGAAACCAGCACCTGCACCTGAGTATGCCGGTTCTGATCAAAGCTACCATCTACCGCTGCTAACTGTCTACTCTGCCGGCCTGCTCCTACCCCACGCCTAGCTGGATGTGGCTAGCATCATGGTTCCCTGGCTTTCCCAGTCTTTGCCTAGCCCAGTAAATTACTATCCACTCTGCTCTGTTGTTATGCAATAAACAAAGCTGCTAATGGATCTTTAATTTTTGTCCTTAGTGTCCAGATTAGTTACACCTATAAACGTTTTTCTCTGGAAAATCACTGAATCCTCTGAATTATGAGGTTGAAATATGAATATTGCTACATGTAAGCAAATGCTACAGAGCACTGAATCAACGTTTAGACTGGGAGCCTCCTTAAAAACCGCATGCTGTGCCAGTGTGGTAATACAATTCTATACATACAGAATGAATGAAGAACAAATAGAAACAGGTGCCCTGTTAAGTAATGTCGGTTACAAGCTCCTGAACTGCCGCACTGCAGTTATGTTCTGGTGCTTGAGGTGTTGTAATAACTGCTGTGCTATTTAAGGTGGAACTACAAAATTCAATCAAGATGCTGCTGAAAAAGGTGACTTCAGCCTCACGGCACGAATGGATGCTGAGATCGCTCTGTTCTGCTGGACAGGGGAGGAATGTTAATGTTAGCTTGTTTGTACTGTTACAGGACTAATCAGTCAGTGTTCGTCCCACCTTCTAATGTCTGTGATAGCTTTTGTTACCTGTGCACCATTTAAGTTTCACAAAGGAGTTGCGTGGAGCAAACGAGGAGAAGGCAGGATGGACGGGAGGGCAGACACAAACGCAAGCTTTACAAAATGAAAAAGGAAGGAATATATATAAACAGGAAACAAGACCCACCTGGGAACACTTAGACACAAACACGGAACAGGTGAGGGGCGGAGACACGGAGGAGCACATGACAAAAACATTAGCACATGGCTAGAAGAGGGGATGTAAACAAAGGACACAGTAGTAGGGCTGTGTATTGGCAAGAACCTGGTGATACAATACGTATTGTGATGTATACGTACAGTGCAGGTGTTCACACCACGTTTTCTTTCTTTATTTCCTTTCTTTTTCTTTCCTTTCCTACCACACTTTCAGAAGGACCTGGAATCAGCACTCTGGATTATTCAAACAACGAACTGAACTACTGAGAATACTTAAATTTGAAAAGTCTTAAGTTGTGAAGGAGCTACAAGTTTTTTTCAATAACATTCCACAATTTCCACAAATAATGAATCCCATCAACAATGGTGGAAAATAACTTGTGGTATATCAAAGACATCTATGCATTGATTTGCAAGGATATCTATTAAAGTTAGCACGCTAACCAGCTAACCCCAGCCCATCCTGTCTTGTAATGGCACTTTGTCTGACACTTGAGTGGATACAGAAGAAGCAAGCCCACTCTCAGGAAACAAAACACATCAAAAGCAAGCGACAAAAATAGCAGCAGAACAACAGCAAACACTGCCGTCGCTTTCTTTGGCTGGAGGCGCTATTGGCGAGTAAAGGGCTGAAGTTTATTGCTTACCTTACAACAGTTCTCCAGACTGGTATGTAAATGGGGGAAGAAATAAAGAGGTGGGAGGAGGCACTGTGTGTGGTATGAATTTGACAGATTGCGTCATTTCACATATCGCTCCTTTAATCTATCGACTGTGGTAAATGTCCCATATTGCAGACTACATTATCATGACAGGCAACCAAAATGTGGAAACAGATCCGCTCACATTTCCTAATGTGCTTGTTTATTTTGCACACGTTCAAGGCGAGCCTGGCTGCATGTAACCCAAATGAAGGTTTGTAGCAGCGTCTCGGAGATAATGAGCGTTTGAAAACAGCAGTCTTGGTTCACTGCACTGCTGGAATGTGTAGCACATTTCTGGAGAGTATACAGAAAGCTATTCTCTTAGTTCTAGTGTAATCTATTCTGCTTTTGGCTCCTAATTTTACAGCGCACTGATGTCTTAATCCTCAATGCTTAATGTCTCCTGATCATTGCAGTGGTGCTGTATAAAGAGCCAGGAGTGGCCGAATAATAGCCTTTCCCTGAGCAGCTGGAGGAACACAGAATATAGCGGCAGTACAATAAAAGCAGGAGGCACTGGCATTTTATTCTGTCTTATAAGTCCCGGTTTCTCCCAGTTCATCAGACAGAATGATATTACTTTAGAGCCTCACACCTTTCTCGTCTTTTAGTGGAAGAAATAAAGAGAATGGTGAATTGGTGGAGATCTTTGTGTAGAGGAGGTAAAAATAGCAGGGTTATGTAATAGAGAAAAGCAGCAGTTTAGAGCTGGGAGGATAGCGTGCAGGTGGGTGGGGCGGGGGTTGCTTGTGGGGGAGGCAGGCAGGGAAAGGGAGGAGTGCTAAGACTTGCAGTGCAATGCTGGATGGGAAATCTAAGGGAATGGAGAGAACGGGGCAAAAGCCATCGGCTCGCTCGTCCTCCCCCGCATCGCTCTCATCTCGGTTCCTCAACAGTCCACAGATTGGAGGTAGTTCGGATGTATTTCAGTCTCAAGTAATTGTGATCCGTGTGCAAAAGACTTCTTTCTGTTCTTGCTGTGTCGCCTTGTCAGAAATACCACTATCGCAGTCTCCCACTGAGCAGGCAATTGGATTTCCATTCATATAATTACTCCAATTTTGGTTGCTAGCTTAAAACTGGGATAGTAATTATTTTTCATTCAGTTCTCTTGGAATTGCTCTAAAACCTGAGACATCACTACCGGCCAATTGGAAAATTGGGGATGTATATTTTATGTATATGTAGTTTTTCAGATTCACGATTTCAAGGGTATATATATATTTTATGTATATAATAAATAGATTAGTTTGGCCCAATCAAATATATATATATATATATATATATATATATATATATATATATATATATATATATATATATATATATATATATATATATGAAAAATATGTATCTCCATTTTTATCCATTTCTATTTTTCTACATCATTTGGTTGCAGCAGCTGTCGTTTATATTGTGTGAAGATTTCATAATAAACAGACAAATAGAAAACCCCAAAATAGCCTGAAACAAATTCTGGTTCCATTGACTTAAATTGAAAGTGGAGACAGTAAAGTTGCCATTTTGGAGATGCTTGTTTTTTATTGGACAGCAACAAGATTTATATAGTTTTAATTATTTTATTTTTTTTGGCCCGCCACGCCCCTCGTCCCTCTTCGGAGGACTATTATTTCTTTATTATTTATTTCATAACAACAATCATTGTACTGCAACAGTACGATTTTAACAGTAAGTAACAATAATAATTAGCTAAAAAATATATATAACTACACACGATTAAATAGGTGAACATCATTAAATAAAATGTTGTGTCCATATTTCTGTTTTCTGTTTAGGTATAAATGTCATAAATGTTTTTTGTTTTTTTGTTTTTTGCTTATGTGTTTGTTTGTTTGTTTGTATGGTCTCTTTCCGATTCTTTATTTGTTCCACTTTGCACCTCCTCCTGCATTTCACTCCAATTCGGAAACCCCCAACCCTATATGCATAGGAAAGAAAAAAATATAACATAAAATAATATATATCATTATACCCTTTTCCTTTTATTTTCCCAATTTCATTTACAATACACAGCTGTTTGTACTTAAATAGGCAGGTTTACCGTTTAAGTTTAGAAATGTTTTGGATTTGTATGCACGGAAGCCCAATAGGCAAATTAGTTCAACAAATTTTTACAACAACAACATTAACAGCACATTAATAAACAATTCACTTGAAGTTTGTGTGTAAATCAAGTATTTTATGATGCCTCTGAACATGGTTCGACCAATCAGAAGCATTGGATTGAACCAATCCAACATGAGAGGATGAAGAAGCCCCGACAGCGTATTATAACCTCTTGTCAACCATGTTGAAGGCTCTGCTCCCGGTTAGATTGCTTAACAACAAGTAGCCAATGAACGGCCCAGTAAACGCAACGATGGATAAAGCTCTTGCAGTGTTGTAATCCATTTTCAGCTCCACTTCAACATTAACAAGCATCACAAGGGCACAATGCTGCTGTAAACATTGGCAAACCTGTTCATATAGTGGTGTGTTTTAATAGTAGGATTTAAAAAATCGCAATATATCACTTTGCTTGTAGTATCACGATATATTAAATCGTGTATCACGATACGTATTGTATCGCCAGGTTCTTGCCAATACACAGCCCTAGTGGACACCAAAACTTCCTAGTGATATGCTGCCCACTTCTTGCATCACACATTGCTCCTTTAATAACTGATATTTTGATTAGCCAGTTAACAATTGATTTCTTTCTAAGGATGGCTGTCAGAAAAACCTCACTTTTCCAGTGGTGTCCTCGTCCAAATACAAACAAAACAGCTCAGCCAGTGTTAGCCGAGAACATAAAAATCATTTCATATTCCAGCTATTATTATGTAAACAGTAAATGAGAAAGACCCTGCTAAGACAGCTGCGCGGTCTACAACACATCCTCAATCTTTTCACACACGCTTAAAAACCGTTAAGAGGCATTTACACAAAAACACGGCCACGTTTCTCCAGACATGCCCTCCGGTATCAGCCCCCAAATGTGTCGCGCTCCATGAACTTAATCCACTTCCTTGTGAAGAAGTGCATGAGCTAGGGTTCCTCTGAGTGCTCTGAGCTGTTATGAAGAGTGCCAAGCCAAACGAGCGCGATGCTGTCAGCCCGGCCTATGGTGGGATCTTAATGTGCCGCTCTGGTGAGAAGTGGTTATTTTCACTTACTCTCATTTGCTCACTTCTTCTCACTCAGTCACTGTTAATCACAGCCTTGTGCTCGCTCACTCTCTCTCTCTCTCTCTCTCTCTCTCTCTCACTGTTCCCCACTTTTTTCATCTATAGCCTTCCCCCAGGGCATATCAGTGAAATCAAGGCCAGAACAAATTAGATTAAAAGCCACATTATGAAATCTAGCAGAGAAAGAAAGACGACCCAGCGGAACTGCAAGAGAGACTAAACTATAGGCTGTCGGAGTGTGTAGGGTGAACGAGGCCGGCTTAGAGCAGAGAAAGATATAAAAAGTTGTGGTCATCTCTATGTAGTACTGTTACAGTCTCTTTTTCTCTTAGTAAATACAGCTCAGCTAGGGGTGTTCCATATATATGGTTTAAGATAATATCTCAATTGCCATGCTAACGTCGTTATCGAGTACGCTACTGACAATCAAAAGGCCTCGACTCCACGTGCTTTAGTACAGGCTGCTGCGAGTGTGCATTGAGAGTGTCCATACTGTGTGCTAGCATAGGCTAAAGCTAGCAAAGATACCTAAACAACACACCCAAAGCTGAAAATGAGTGAACGCACTGTACCAGGAGAAGAAACTCAGACACTACCAGCCTCGCAGTCTACCGCCTTAGATCTAACTCCTAGACGAGGATCATCTTCATTCGTGTGGAGCTGCTCTGGATCTGAAAAGACTGACGTTGCTCTGCAGACTTTGTAAGAAAGCAGCCGTTAAAAATCGCTCCACAGCTAACATGGGGTGCATTTTCCAAAATATTTACAATGCTAAGTACTTTGTAACTTCATAGTTACAGCCTTTGTAACTAACATAGTATGTTAGCTCGTCAGTAAATGTAAGAGTAGGCTGACCCACTCGTAACTCGGTAGGTTCTTCTTAACTTGAAGTTCACGTGCAGTTCTGTCTCAAAAACGAAAGAGGCTTCTAATAATCCTTTTATAACACATTGTTCTGTGCAAGGCAACTATAGTGGTGCATAAGTGATGAACACTACAGAAACTTATATCCTGGTAATCTCCACCCATTTCTGCTTTGTCTCTTCATTAGTAGAACTTCTCAGAGCTTTAGAAAATAGTATGTTTTGTTTTTTCTCTATTTTTTCAAGCATTTGGCTTCTAGTTCATCCTGGGAAAAATTACATGAAAGGTTAATTGTGTGCCTTTTAAATTTGACATAAAAGTAATGTAAATACTTCTTTGCTGTTCTTTTATATTATAACTGTTTACATAACAATACCTGGCATAATGTGGGAACCTATGTAAATTGATGGTTCAGTTTCGACTGGCAGTGCCTATTTAGCGCTGACCGAAGAGGGGGCGGAGTCAACAATGAGCTACTTGAAACTCGTTTGTAAGTTTGGAAACTAAGAAGGCTTTTGGGAAACACTTGCAAAATTGGGGTTCAATCGGTAAACGTGCCCCTGTTCCATCATCTCTGAACAAACCACCGCACAGAGTATGAGGAGTATGAAGAGCTTCGGGAGCACACTGTCCAAGACAGACCTAAACCAGCTAAAACACACACTCAGCAAACTTCAGTCATTCATTAAGAATGGATTCAGCGCCCCCGTGACCCAGACTAGCGGGATAAAGCAGAAGATAATGGATGGATGGACATTAATATCCTTTAAGAAGTGTAAGCTAGTAAAATATAAGACTTTACAAACAAAATTTTAAATAATGCAAAATACTGTTTATTATTGTTATCGACAAAATTACAGAAAATATTGGGATATCATTTTTTGTCAATAGTGCACAACCCTACTCAGCAGAGCTCTTAACTGCATCACCCTAATCAGCCTCAGTTTAGTGGGTGTGTCTAAAATCAATCATTAGACGACTACATGCTACTGTCTAAATACAACTGTTTAACTGCCAGTGTTGGGTTGTGGTCTATTCGGCATGAGCAGATATAAAAAACCTACATCACTATAATTCTCTCACAACAATACTTTATAAAAGCTACATGCCTAAAGCCGGTTCACTGACAAGTCTACCTGGAGCCTGATAATCAATGTATTAATCCAACTAATAACTCAACTGAATTAGCTTTTCCCCTGTATACCGTGTATGCACCTCATTCAGAATCGAATATGTTTACGGATACACCTCTATTAGAATATACTACTTAGATTGAGATCATTCTGAATATGATTTATACCCAAATTCCCATATACAATCTGTTGCATAAAATAACAATAACATTCCCAAACGGAAAGTTCAGGTAGGTTCTGCACACGTGCCTTATCATCATAACAGACGCTTATAGCATCCAACATAGCAGGAGCCACAAACTGTCCTGCAGAGGAAACGAAAAGACTTAATAGAAAGAAATAGAAATAGAAAGCAAGACCAAGACAAAGAAAGAGAGAAGGAAAGAGAGAGAGAGAGAAAGCAAGACAAAGACAGAGAAAGAGAAAGAGTGAGAGACAAAGAGAGAGAGAGAGAGAGAGAGAGAGAGAGAAACAAAGAGAGGGAAAGAGAGAGAGAAAGAGAGAGAGAAAGCGAGACAAAGACAGAAAGAGAAAAGGAAAGCGAGAGAGAGAAAAAGAGAAAGAGAAAGCAAGACAGACAGAGAGAGAGTGAGAGAGACAAAGGGAAAGAGAGAAAGAGAGAGAGAAAGAAAGAGAAAGAGAGAGAGTGAGAGAGACAAAGCGAAAGAGAGAAAGAGAGAGAGAGAGAGAGAAAGAGAGAGACAAAAAGAAAGAGAGAGAGAAAAAGAAAGAGAAAGAGACAAAAAGAAAGAGAGAGAGAAAAAGAAAGAGAGACAAAAAGAAAGAGAGAGAGAAAAAGAAAGAGAGAAAGAGAGAGACAAAGAGAAAGAGAGAAAAAGAGAGACACAGAAACCTCCTGTACTTCTTCAAACAGTTACAAACAGAAACAGTGACTGTTAGAGCAGAACACGTCCTTCTTTCTGGTCAAACACTCTGGTGACATGTTTTGTCCATGTACAGCCCGCACACGGCAAAAAAACAATCTCACATAAACAAGTCACCCAACCCGTCACCCACAGTCTGTTCAGATCAGCTTTAGGTAAAAAAACGTCTAATTAAACACAGAAAGAGAAAAAAACAACTCCAGCGCAGCAGATGTTAATGGCGAGAATGTATTACACTATATTTCCTATATTCAAGATCTCTAAAACTATATTGTACAAGGTTAAATCATGAGGCCTGACACTGCAGAGACAATATCATACAGGCTCAGCAATCACGCTACTGTGAATGTTTACAGTTGTTTATTTTAATCACTAAGAAGAATTTTAGTACCAAGTTCAACACTCTTCACACTCCTGGAGAATCTATACAGCTCAGCACAGCAGTTCATTATATACCCTAAACATTTAATAGCTATAGAAACACAAGAAACATCTCAAAATACATCCATTCAATCAAAAACATCAACACCAGGAATACAAATACAAAGCGCCATCACCCTACAACACTAACAACTGCTAATTAGTTTCTTATTCTGGGCTGATCATGTAAACAGTGAACAGGTGGAACCGAGCAGAAGCTGATTTGATTTGAATTTGTTTTTCATCAACAGTAAAAATCAAACTTGCATTGTTTCATTGAACATGTTGATGATTATGACTGGAATAAAATCAGTTGAATCACTTGGTACTAAATGAATGTGCCTAATTATTCATTACTATTTATTATGGGTTGTCTAGGTTGCTGAAACACATCCAGAAGTCATATTCTCAAAACAGTTAAAACATAAGGCAACACCTTACTGTAGGGTGCAGTTCAGAAGTCTATATGATACCTACATTAGCCTGTCCTGATAATCGATATAACCCTAAGTAAATTATTATAACTGATAATTCCAAAAAGCCTATTCTAATATTAAGGCTACTTTAGCTAACATTGATCAAAACTGGACCATGTAATATTTATTGTAGTATTTATTATATAGCAAATGACATCTACTGGAATTAGCATCTATAAACATTTACTTAGGGGCATCATATAGCCTTACGAACAGCACCTTCCAGTAAAGTGTTACCAAACATGATAAACATGATGGTGCCGTGTGCTGAGATGGTCCGATCAGTGTTTTGTAGGGGTGTAAGAAAATATTGAAATATTGAATATTGGGATATTATGTTTAGTGATATTGTATTGATTCTTAAAAACACAGTATTGATACACAGATTCCTGGCAGACAGTGAATTAGTGCATGTTGTGTTTAAACCTCTGTCCACTAGATGGCGGTATTGTAGCCCATTTTCAGCTTCACTCCAACACTAACAAGCAGCACAAGGGCGCAATGCTATTGTAAGCATTGACAAACCTGTTCATATAGTGGTGTGTTTTAATAGTAGGATTTGAAAAATCGCAATATATCACTTTGCTTGCAATATCGCAATATATCTGCTGCACTCACGATACATATTGTATCGCCAGGTTCTTGCCAATACACAGGCCTAGTGTTTTGGTGGCTGATGCCGATCACCTTGTAGCATGATTGGCAGATTGCTGATAACAGTTGGGGATGGGGCTGGACTGTTAGGACCCATTCAAACAGCAGGTTTTCTCAGAGCACAATGAAACGAGTACTAATACAGTTGCTGTAACGTCGTTCTCCAGCTTTTTGGCTCTCGTCTGCAGTAAACAGTCTTTAACCTATAGTCAGCTTGTTACTTGTCATATAAGCTTTTATGCACTGCTATAAATAACACACATCCTGCCGCCATCCGGCTGTATGTATGTCTGGGCTGCAGCCATAAAGAGAATGGCCAGTCCGCTGTTTACACACATTCATTAAGTCTCTGTAACCACAGCCATTTTTAAGCTTAGACTGTCTGATACAGTACTTAGAAAACTGCTATGCACTTTATTTTCAAGTTAGATTCTGTATATATGCATATCAATTTAATGGGTTAAAGACGGGGTTTGGTCAAACTGGAAAATCCTGGAAAAACTGCTGATGGTTTGATCCAGAGTGCTGTTGTGCTGTCTATATGAGAGCTTGGTGCTGAAAATGCTTGTTATCAATTACTAAAACACTGTGTTATAATATATTATCCTCTACTAGAGCTAGTTTTGCTGTCCAGGGTTAAAGACACAAATACATGCTAAACTATTTCCCATCTTCTCCTCCATCGTCCACTGTGTAGCCCCTGGGAGATATCACAAATATCCTTCCAGACAATTTCAACCGTTCATTCACACCACAGGTCAAAGGGTCCACTGTGATCAAAGGCGTTAACCGCAGAGATGTTCTTTCTTATCATCAGTCAATATCAGAACGGCTTCAGACCAAGACACCTGCTTACACATCTTTCTTCTTCAGTGGAATTCAGTAAGGTTCTAGTTTCTCTACGATGTGCACAGAAAATGGGTCAGTATACCTGCTTACTGTTTTAATAATAACAAAAAGGCCTGGCTATGATATCAGAGTCATATCTGTATCGGCCAATAGCTGCTTTTATTAATTCTCGGCATGGGGCCAATGCTTTGATCTGAGCCAATATTTCAAGCTGTAATGGCGACGTAGGACGAGAAAGGCGGCTATGTCTGCAGATGTCTTTTATTGAAGTCCACTGTGAAAAACAGAATGAACATGCAAAACAACAAAATAACAAGAAGGCACAGAGGCAGCGTTGGACAAACAGACAGGAACACAATTAAAATACAAGAACAAGACTTCCAGACAGGATCACTAATACACAGCAACCACAGTCAACGGAGGGAATATAAGCACAAGGACAACGAGGAACACCTGAGACCTGGTCAGGCTGCACAACTTTTGTTGCCTTAATATGACTATTAACAAGTAGAGATGGACCGTTCAGCGTTTTTGAGGTCGATCAGCTTTCAGCACGATCGGCCGATAGCCGATACCGATCGAGGGCGGGGCTATATGCCACAGCAGGGCTACATGTAGTTATTAGCGCAAGCAAGTCATGAAACATGGTTCAAACTAGTTTATTACTATTTTTAACGAGCTCATAAACAGCATAATATTTTAAACAAAATTAACAGTAAATAAACAAAGTAAATTAAACAAATATCCTCAATACTGCAATCATTCAATTTAGTTGTTGCTGCTCTACTGTTCGTATTGGTCAGATTGGCAGACGGTCGACATGTTTTCTGTCAGCACGTTGTAAACGCCATAAACTGTTCTTGCGAGGCCGCTGCTTTAGTCAGTCTGTGGAAAATGAAAGGGTGTGTATTTCCACCTAGTGGTTCAGATAGAAATTGCAGGGAGCTGGCTGGAGGGGGTTCTCCTTCTCCTGGGTGAAACGCTAGCTGGAAATACAGAAATTTGATCGGCTCTCGGGATCGGCTCTAAATTGGAGAAATATCGGCCGATCACTGATCACATATTTTGATTACAAATCGGCCGATACTGATACATAGCTGATCGATCCTTCCATCTCTATTTACAAGCTCAGTGATGGTAATGTAAAATCCATTAGCCTCACCACTAGAGATGGACCGATCAGCGTTTTTAAGGCCGATTCCAATTGACGATCACTTTTAGCACGATCGACCGATAGCCGATACCGATCGAGGGCGGGGCTATATGTAGTTACTAGCGCAAGCAAGTCATGAAACAGGGTTGAAACGCGGGTATGTAGTACTATAAACTCAATCACTTTGGCTGTGATTCCTTTAGCTCTCTGGCTGCTGCTGCTGTGTTGTTTGTATCAGATCTAGTCTGCACGGCTCTCTGGGTTATTAGTTTTGTGCTAGCTCTGCTGTTTGCTGATACTCACTGTATTCAGCTGTGTGGTGTACTCTTAAATACTGTATCAGATTAGTAGTGTTAAATGCCTTTGTCTTGGTTCCCAAAAGACACAGTGATTTTACAGATAGCATAACATAACATAACACTGCCAGATGAACATGTTTTCTATCAGCGTGTGCAGTAAACGCCGCAACCTCTCGCAGCGCCGCTGCTTTAGTCAGTCTGTGGAAAATGAAAGGGTGTGTATTTCCACCTAGCGGTTCAGATAGAAATTGCAGGGACCTGGCTGGAGGAGGTTTCACAGAGGGCTCCTCTTCCTGGATGTAACGCTAGCTGTAAATAGAGAAATTAGGCTCATTTGTTTAACACCACCGATTGGCTCTCGGGATCGGCTAAATTGGGAAATATCGGCTGATTGATTAAAAACCGTCCGATACCGATACAAAGCCGATCGATCTCTCCATCTCTACTTACCACAGACCTTTGGACAGCTGATGTGAGTGTTCTCAGTTTAACCGAGAACAGACACTGATTTTGAAGGCCACTGGACACGTAGTGTTGCGTCACAGAGCAGAACGACTACACCGGCTCACACACAAGTTCATTTTTACACAGTACACTCTAAATAAAATAAAATAAAGCATGCAGCATCACTTATGCTGAGTTTAGTTTACCATTTCATCACACACTGGCTGGTTTCTGAGCTGCAAACTCCAAAAAAAAAAAAAAGATTTGCTCTAAGCCTTGTTATGTCAGTTAGGACAGATCGACTCAGCTCTTTCCAGGCTAAGCACAAACTAGTTAAAACAAAGGCTGGATCTGCTTTCACTGAAAAGGTCCTTGTAGGAATAAACCCAGAAAATAATGCTGACACAAACTGGCCCAAATAAACATGCTCCCCATTTTCTGAACTACAAGTTATACATTACTGTGCAAAGGTTTGAGGCACTTGGGGACGTTATTAAATATAAAAAGCTATTTTTCCAGACAAGCAGCTTTTATTTGCTCAGCAAAACACTTTTCAAGTCGTATTCAAGTCGTATTAACACAGTAAGTCAGTGTGTTTATTTAACCTATTCCAAGCTTCTCCTTGTGGAAACAACCCAGTATTATTCACAGTTCTCATCTAATACCTGCTTTGACTACTTCATTAAGCTAAATCAAGATTGCTGCTGAAGGAACTGAATTCATATAATGTCTAGAGCGTCCAGGAGAAATCTGGAACTACACTTTGTTCTGCAAACTGGAGCTCAAAATATGATCTTTCCTATTTTCAAAAGATATTTATGCTACTTTGTATTGTTTTTATGATTATTTACATCTCTTACACCTATTTTAAGATAAAGGCCTTTACACAATGTGCATAAAACTTTTCCACAGTATTGTATGTATCAATATCATCAGATAGGCACATGGAAAATGCCAGATATCTGGATTGGTCCAGAATTGGTGCATCTCTAATAAGAAAAAAACAATAATTATGAGGGATATTACTTGTACTAGAGTTTTCATACTTTCCAATTGCAGCTAATAATGCTGTACAAGTGTAAACAAGCATAATCAAGCCAGTGCAACAAAGCAGCGCACGATGCACAAGCAAAGCAGGCTGGCCTTATTTTGAACCTCCACCGTTTGTTCTGTAGGCAAAGCTGAGGTAGCAGATGAGAACGCCTGAATCCAGATGGAGAAGGCGGTAATGTCAAAGGGGAATTTACAGTGTCTGCTGACTATCGATCTGTTGCTCTGTGCTGTATTGATCCTCTGTCTCTCAACGTTCAGTATGCAGATAAACTCTGAATCATAACCCTCAGGGGGATTTTTAATGAGCGCATAACATTTCTCTACAACACTCCCGATTATAGGACGATTTCAGGGACACCGATAAAGCCTAGTCCTTGACTAAATGGGACCACCAAAATGACACTCTAGTGGTATGGCAGTAGAGACCATCTGCGCCTCTCTGAAACCACACCTATGTCTTCCAAAGACTTTACTCTTACGTATATATACACTCCGCACTGTGTAGTTTACAGTTCTGTACAAATAAATGATTTAAACAGACGTTAGGTACAAGTTATTCACACTCCAGGAGATACCTGTGATGAGATTAGGTATAGGATAAGCTCCTTACACACAAAAAGGTAAAGTAAAAACAAATAATTAAATAAAAAAGTTAAAAACTGGAAATTATAAAAGATATGGAGACAATTGGACATTAGCTGATGCTCCCAAAGCAATGAACAGGTCAATCCAGAGTCTAGATCTCATTGAATGCATCGGGGAATACTTGGATCAGGGGAAGCAAAACCACAACCAACTTCTACAACTGAACTTAAGAGGTACGGAAAAATATTCCTGCAGATTTCTTTGAAAAACTGAAAGGAGGTCTCCTAAAAAATAATGGAATCTGTAGTAAAGGCAACACACTATATACTGCAAAATGTTTATTCGCATTTGCTTTTTATATAATGTTCTAAAAATCTAAATAATATTTGTTTGACTGGACATTATAGAAATGAAATGTTCTGACAGTACTGTATTTCTTTAGTAGAAATAAAAAATATATTCTTTTCTGCTGAAGGATAAGAACAGGGGTAGGAATTCCTTTTACAGGGTAGTGACTAGGGGTGTAAGAAAATATCGACAATATCGAATATCGGGATATTATGTTTAGTGATACTGTATCAATTCTCAAAGACACAGTATCGACACAGATTTCTGGCAGACAGCGACTCACTGCGTGTTGTGTTGAAACCTCTGACCACTAGATGGCAGTGTTGTAATCCATTTTCAGCTCCACTCCAACATTAATAAGCAGCACAAGGGCGCAATGCTATTGTAAGAACTGGCAAACCTGTTCATATTAGTGGTGTGTTTTAATAGTAGGCTTTGAAAAATCTCAATATATCATTTTGCTTGCAGTATCGCTGTATCGGCAGGTTCTTGCCAGTACACAGCCCTAGTAGTGACTGGGGCTGGAAATCACCAAATGCTCCACACTATTGCAATACCAAAGTCACAGTAAGATATAATAGCGGTTTTGCGTTATGATAAGCATTGTTACACTTTTTCAACAAGAAATTACTGTAAGTACTGTAATAGCAACATAAGAATCCACTACACTAGATATTAATGCATCACAAGTTAATGCACTTCATTCTGTATTAATTAAAACAAGTGGTTTTATTATTCTAGTGGCAAAAGCTTTATTTGTATTTGCAGTATTTGTGTATCAATGCAGCACAAAATCTTGCAATATGATATAATATTGACTTCCTCCCACCCACTTCTCTTTATCCAACACTTAACAAGCACAAATATTACCTCCTCTCATTTCCTACCCTGATAAACCATCTCTTGCATTAGAAAATTAATTGTACCTGTTAAATTAAGCATCACTTTGAAGCTGACTTCGATGACAGCACTTAACGTTTAACATTTTTTACACCAAGAAAAAGTTTACTAGAGGCTGTTATGTTTCCCACTGCAGCCACTTAAACCCTATTTTTATCAGTGCTAAAACCAAATGTGTCAGACGACCACTACAGTCTTGAATCATGGCCACTTGATAAGTAATTAAAATGACACACAGAGTTATAAATATTATAACTTTCGAGGCCTGAAAAGTCATACATAATTCATCACATCTGTACACTGGGCTCTAAAAATAGGGCTCTTTCTTGGTGGTAATAATTCATCGTGGACTCTGTTTGCCTGTTTACACTCTGTGACAGATCTTTTGACGGAGAGTGAAGGCCTGTAGGTTGAGGAAGACAGTACCTTGGGGGAAATATTCAAATGACTGACATTTTGTGGGGAGAAAAAAACAGTTACTGGGAAAAAGAAGAAATGTCAAGCTTTGGTATTTTTGCTAATTGGCAAATTCTCAGAGGTCCATCTCGTTCTTCACGCTCTGCCATATTCTCTCACGCAAAACGAGGCTAAGTTTTAAAAAAAAGCCTGCTCACTGCAAACTGGATGTAGAGATGCAGGGAAATACTGATACAGCACATGTGGCAATGCTGTGTTCATTCATGGGCGTCATGTTTTAATACTTTATTGTATGAATCGCAAATACAGATCGGTATAATAAACCTTGAGTAAGCTTGCCGTGCCAGGGTTTAACAGGCTTTGGATGCCTAAGTGACTACAACAGCAGCAGATTTCCTTTGAATTAAAACTATTGTAATGAATAATTCCCAAAATATATGTTACTTCAATACGCAGCATATCGTCGCTTCACAGGAGAAGAAAAAATGTTCTTTGTTTTTAATGAAAGTCAATGGAACCAGAATTCTTTGCAAGTTATTTTGGAGCATTTCTATTGGTCCATTCATCATGAAATTCTCACACAATGTAAACACCAGCTGCTGCATTCAAATGATGTAGAAAAATAAAAATCGTCAAAAATTGAGACGGACAATATAACATTGCATAGCAATAATATCGTAATATCCATGATTCCTACTCAGATTTGTTTC